>CANTFL010000850.1:0-14464 GCA_947650285.1 Hyaloperonospora brassicae | reverse complement strand
ATAATTCTTCTGCCTGTAAGGCTTGGCCTAATTCGCCGTCAGCCATTTCATTTAGGTCAAAGAGAGTGTTTAAGTATGGAATAGTCTCAAGACTAATATTGCCATTAATCTGGCCAGTCAACCCATTGACAAGTGTATATAGTGTATTATTACTAATATCACTTCGTGACTTCTTCGACGTTAGGCGCTTAACAGTTGCCACCCTACGCTTTGATTGTTTCCTCAAAGAAACCTTACGCCACCTAGAGGCCGGGAAAGTAGGGTTCCCGTGGTTGCTATTTATCTTAGCATTCTCTATGCGAGATCTCGTGTCTTAAACGACATCCGGTGAAGAGTTATGTAACCCAAAATCTTCATTCGGTGATTTTACACGTTGTACGTCACGTACAGCATCCGGGCCTAGCTCTGAATACTCTGTCTTCTCGCCAACAATGGCATTACCGACATTCAGTGAGGTGCCATCTCGGCCGCCCTCAATCGGTGAATTTCACGTGCCACCCCACTCACATCAGAGGAATTACATTCTTGATGTCTTGCCCAAGGCCAACCGTGCCTGCAGCATTCAGTGACTCAGTATCACAACGAGTATCACTTAACGGAGTATAATTCCCTTCACATGCTGTGAAAGATGTCCGCTCAATATCGGTGTCATTGACATTAGAGTTAATTAACTCAGACGTACCAATGTCTAGTACGTTGACATCCTCTTTCGATGGATCGCGCCAATAGCGCTTTTGTTGCCTAGCGAAGGTGAGTTCATGACTCTCCAAAGATTCGCTAGACACATTGCGCGTGGCGCCTAAGGTCTTCTACCTCCAATAAATCCATGGCTCCTGGCGTTCAAACCAGGCCATACCTAGGATGAGATCATATCTCGAACCGAAATCGAGGAAAAGATATCCTTCAATGCTGTCAAAGTCAAAAAACTTGACACCTATGTTCAACGGAACTTTAGGCACCGTGTCGCGACTACCAGTCGCTAAATGTACGATGATCGAATCGCCTTCGTGCGCTTTTAGCGCTTTAGCGTATTGCTGACTCCCCTGAAGAGAACGACTTTGAATATCATTGCACGATGCTCCGGAGTCGATAAAATATCGACCAATGCTTCTAAAAGTCTTCAATTTTCGCCTCGGTGACTATCAAGCCAGGCTTGTATATAAGCTCTGTGGCATGGCTGCCACAGAGATCTGTGGGGCTAAGCTCACTTTAATCAGCCTCTTATCGAAGTGACAGACCCTAGTTCTACCTCAATAGACGACCCGCACCTACTGGGTGTCGACGTTTCCCCGTGCCATACCAGAATTCTGATTGGGGCCGAGCTTTCGACTCATAGCAGCCTGGCGCTGCTTACGCAAAGCACAAGTAGGCACAAGTGTTTAGTACCTCCGCATATATTACAGCATCTCAATTCCTGGATTTGCTCCGCAATCTAAAGGTCAGGTTACCTTCATCTTCAGAATGGCGAATTTTATCGGTTCAGGCTTACAGTAAGACGAGTTGTTGAGTGAGGTTGCCCTCGCAAATCTTGGGTTGTACCAAGTCTGGCCGACTTGAAATCGTGCTCACCATTCTAAGCGATGCTCACCGACTCTTTAAAAGTGGAGGGATGGATCAAAATACCTCAGGTCTGGCCACACCAGTGCGAAGACCTTCCATATAGACAGTCACACAGACTTTTCCAGGGAGAGAGTTTAGACTGCATAGCAGCCATTCGAATCTTTAAATCTCGGACATAATTTGTTAACTTATTCTTACCCTGACTGATGGACAAGAAGCGTGAGCGCACGCGATCAGCCTGGTTAGGCGGCAAGAAAACTCGCAAAAGGTCTTATTTGTGCACGTATCATGTGGGAAACGCTAAGTCAACCGACAGTTACACATCAGAGCCCCCTCTCGAGCTCTCCCATCGAGCTTAGAGATAACCAGCGAGATTTGCTGGTCCTAAAGTGATATTAGGCCAAACCACATGGCCACCTCAATCTCACGAATTCGAAGGTTGAGAATTCCCCCATCCTTCCCGGAGTAATGTTCAACGTCTACCTAGAGGGAGGGAGGCTTAGCCTCTTCTTCTGGCATCGCCACGTAGCGTGTTGGCATAGCCGACGCTACATGGTTTCAAACCTACCGTAGGAGGGCTGTATCATGCTGATGAAGGTCTCGACTCGTGCATCATGCACACCAGGACCTTGTGCAGCGAGAAACTCCACATATTCTGGGCCTACGGCCGTGGTAGGACTATCAAGCGCGACATTCTAGGCCTGAGATAGGGGTGTGGATTGCTCCATCCTCACAGAGGACCACTCGTTACCGACTCAGGCGTAGATTGACTACTAGTGCTACCAAGTGTAGCGGAGCTACACAGCCCCTTTTGTCAGAGGAAGCCTTTAATGCCTAATGAGCAACAAGGTTCAATGGATCCGACTTGGAGAGTCAAACAGCTCAGGGAGCTTAAGGTTTGGTTCAGGGAACCCGACTCAAATAGTCAAACAGCTCGGAAAGCTCAAGGTTTGGTTCGAAGAACCCGACCCAAATCGTCAACAAGCTCATAGAGCTCACGGTACCTGTTCCAGGGGGGAATAAACGGTGGTGGATCGGGGTTCTCAAAATGTTAATGTGATCCCGCCTCTTCACTGGTGCCCAGACGACCGACTATTGGAGGGGTACTCCATTTCCGTGCTTGATTCCTTCCTCACCTTGTGTATTCGTCGGTACGGCGGGTTGCACTCTTCTCGGTGGACTTGTGTCGATTCCTAGCTCAACCGTGTTTGGGATGTGGTGTTCGTGTGGAATTCCTCACTTGATTACTGGTTACTCGGAGGCGCTCGATATGAGATACCCGAACCTCGTAAAGACCACCCTTTCCAAATGTGGTTCTTGGTCTGCTTGACCTTCTGACCACTTGATCCGTCTCGAGATCTTGATCTCCCTGCGTTCTTGCTGCGTCCTATAGCAGTTGACTTGTTTTTTGGGAGTGTCCTCGTATGCACTTGGTCAAACGATCCGGGCCCGACACTTGGGTAGACGGAGTGTGGTTCTTGATCGTCGGGAGGCCAAAGATTCTGCCCGGAATAAGCGATGCGTCTCTTTTGAAGTAAATTGAAATCTTTTCAATGTTAGCCAACCATTCCGCTAACCCTACGATATAGCCTATCTGTACAAAAGGTACTTGCCACGCGTCGTCAGTTGAGCCTATCGATATAGAAAGTACTTGCCACGTGTCGCCAGTCAAGCACCCCTGTCTCTTGCACATTATTGGTTCCTTGATTTATTATCTATCCCTGACTTGGATCTAAATCCTGTATCCCACTGATGATCCGAATCCACCCAATCTAGGATTCCGATCCCGGATCCTTCGACCGTGGTCCCAGATCCTCTCTTGATCCGGATCCCGGATCCACTCTCAACTGAATCACCTCTCAAATCATTTTCCATCTCAGACCCGATCCTTAAAGGGGTCAGACCTGGCAGTTCTGATCCACCCATCTATTTCGTACTTGATCGGAGTCTGTCGATCCCCTTCTTCAGCTTTTATTCAATCTCTGATTTGCTTCTTCACAAAACGATTTATGGAATCACAGCCCAGAGTGCACTAGGAGTAGATGCCTTAACAAGGCGTTGCTAAACTCTTGAACGATCGTAAGGCGCCTCAGAGAGGCACGTGTCTATCGGATCAAAACGGGAACTGAACTCTATTTCTTCTTTTAGCCTAAAAGAACACCTTGGAACAACGTAACTAACCTACTCACTAATGTCTTATATAAAAACTTTCAAAATATCTCGTGATCAATGGCTAACAGACATCAGTTCTCAACAATTGATACTGTGTTCTAATATCACTTAAAAGAAGATCCCATCCCTTGTGTGCACCACACCTATTGTCGACTACCAGCCGACGTGTAACCCCGTTGCAGGAACGCTTAACGACTTGGGTATTCGAATGTGAGTCACGGTGTGACGATGTTAAAATCAAGATGGTAACTGTGATGGGTGCGGCAGAGACAGAGAAATCGCCGCGTGCGCTTGAACCCAAATGATCCCCAGATTAAAATGTCTTAGGAGAGGCGCTGAAACTAATATATTTAAATAAAAAGTTCTATCGCTCGATCTATTACAAAACCCTCGACGCCCCCTAAGTTCCCTCTGGGGACCAAAGCGGATCGTGCTGCAAACCGTGATTCGTAGGACATTATTGTTTGGGTCAAATCCGAAAATTAATTTATCCTAGGCCACTGTAGTGAATACAAGAAATAATAGTCGAAGGTAAAAAGACCAAGAAAGTAGTATCCAAAATTAAGCAACGCGATCGCGCCAAGAAAGTAGCGGATCGTTCGTAAAACCGTGACCCTCTATTCACGGCGGAATTTTGGCAAACCGTGGTCCGTTCTCTCGGAACACGGTTGAAGATGTCCACATCTAACCATCCCGAAAGAGATGGTCAGACGGAACGTGCGAAACGTGTCCTCGAAGAGATCCTTCGAGGATATGTCCACTCGTTTTCGAGTTGGAGCGAATTTCTTCCAATGGTGGAATTTGCCATCAACGACTCCGTGCATACCTCAACACAGCACACACCGTTGTACGTGAATGGCTTACGCCATCCACGTGTGCCCGCCCTTCTAGAGTGTGACTCTTGGATAAGGGGGGGGACTCTCTCGAGCAAAAACCGTTTTGGCTCTTGCTCATCATGTGTCGACGATAACGTCGTCACGTATGATGCCGATGTCGATCAAGTCGGCATCGATGAAGAAGATCATCTCAATAATAGCGACAACGCTATTATTGACTCGGATGATGATGACGATGCTGGTATATTCAGCATCGTCAACGATTATGCCAGCGAGGAAGAAGACAACCTCGCTGAAGAAGAGAACAATCTCTTAGCAGTGCGCACGAAGCGCACTGAAAGACAAAACAAAGAGTCAGCAGAGAACTTCCTGCTGACTCGAGAGGCGATATTTAGCTTGGTTCAAGACTCCATCGTAAATGCGGTGGATCTTCAGAAATGAAACGCAGACAAGAATGGAAGAGCGAATGTTTTTTCATTTAAAGATAATGACCTAGTACTACTGTCTACGGTAAACTTACCTGGACATGCAGTCACTAGTGTCGGCAGTAGTTAACTACTGCCGAAATACATTGGGCCATTTCGTCTGTTGCACCACAAAGGCAATGCATACACACTCGAATTGCCACGTAAGATGCGCACGCATCCTACGTTTTACGTGGGGAGGCTCAGGCCGTACTGTCAGGACAAGCCTTGTTCTCCCGATGAAGATAGCCCCCACGTTCAAGAACATCCATCAAGTTCTTGCGTTCGCGCTCCAGACGATCCGTCTAGTCGCAGAGATAAGATACCTCGGAGCTCAACCGAGATATCTACCCGCGAGCTGTCGCCAGCTCGCCGCAAAGGGAGCGGACATCCCGCTCGACCTGAAGCTGCGCTGTGGCATAATCGGCGCGATCTCTCGCGCGATCAGCCTCGTAAATCTTGCGGTTCTTCCGCCCGGTATCAGTCAAAGCGTAGCGCCGGTCGCGCTCGTGCTTCAAGTCATCGCGCAATTCATCGATTGCGCGATCCATCTCGTAAGGGTCGAGATGGTGAGCCGAATCATCTGGAGGAGGTCTTTCATCCTCCACCACAACCTTTGGTGGATGCTCACGGTGATAAACGCTTTCTAGTGGAGCGTATCTTGAATCACCGTGACGATTCAGGATCAAGGACGAGATACCTCGTCCAGAGGCGGGGGTATCCACCCTCTTGGAACAGCTGGGAGTCCCGCTCTCAGCTGTTGATGGATGTTGAAGGTCTCGTCCGCCAGTATGACGAGACCAATCCGATGAGTCCTGTGGCCCATCGGTAAACACGCGCCCTAGGCGCTTGTAGACGGATTGCAACTTTGCAATCGCGTCACGCATCTCCTCCGAGAGATGTGCCCTTCCCCAGGGCGAATTTAGGGAGTACACATCCCTATGTGCACGCTGCGAATTGTCAACACAACTCGCACAACAGTCTCCCCATGTGAGGCAAGGAATGCCTGCCTCACTCGACAAACAGTGCAACCGGTACCTTGCACCGGTTGGTGCTCGCTTTTCAAACTTGATGCGTACCGCTTCAAGTTTCTTGAGTCATCCTTCTCGTCCAAAATTCTTATCATTTTCGACGAAGGCGTTCCACGCACGCCAAAATAGCGAGGCCTTGTCACGCTTTTGGTTGCCGTTGTACCATCGATGCCTAAGGAAGGCATCGAGATAGAAGTCTTCTTCAGCGCGGAAGTTACTCGCGCTGGGACTCAAGCCGTGAAGCTCAGTCGCATCGAATAAGGGTATTCGATGGTGTTGGCTTGTCTCGTGATACAAGCCATTGATGAGCCGTTCAGGCAAACGCCACGGCTTCAGATCATCACGCTTCACAGTGGTACTCTTGTCGGTACCATGTTTGTCAGTATGACGATGGCTTGCAATATCGTCAAGTCGCTCGTGCGAAGGAGCACGAGTTGATTGCGGTGATGAGCAATCATACTCATCATCAAACTCATCATCACTTCCGTACAGACTGTGACGCATGTCACGAGTCCGTACGTCCGGAAGTGTCGTGAATGAATGAGGCACCGCAGGTGAACGCGATGCCTCCAAAGGCTTTTCCGAGTCAGACACGTCTGACCCGCCAGAATAGATGACCTCTATGTCCGGGTCATCATGCGCACGTGGTGTGATACCGCGTGCACCTGCAGCACCTGTTGCTCTAGGCGGATAACGAGCAGCAGACGACGAATCGTCTGCCGCAGAGGCTGGCACAGCAGTGGGCTGTGCGTGCCTTGAGTCACCCCGCATAGACATGTTAACTATGCGAGATCGAGCGGAAACTGAATGGAACGGACCCAACAAGTGCTCCCTGTCCCAATGGTGGCCAACGGGTGGCCGCCATATTTTTGATAGTCACACGTTGACTATCAGTTAAGGGGGGTGATGTAACGTGGCAGCCCGTTACATGGAAGTTGTCATTTGAGAGATAATGACATTAAATAATATTATGTTGAATATTCTTTTAACAATATCACCGAAGTGGTGATATTGAAGGGTCGACCAAAGGGTCTGCTCATTGGTTGATATCGTGATGATATCAACCCACCAATCGCCGCAAGACGCGCGCAATGAGTGGTGACGAGACGTCACCATACATGCAGTTATATTAGTATAATTGAATTAAGTCAAACGAAGAGACAGTAGTTTAAAGACTTGATTATATTAATATAACAGTTCTACTTTTACCCTACCTACGCTTCCTCGCTTGCCTTGTGTACGTCTGTCGGGGCACCGATGCCCTTGCGTTAAGTTCACGCAAGGGTGCGCCCCGTTACACTGAGGGTGACAATAGCAGTATGAATCCCACAGTAGCTGAATAACCTGCCACTACCTCTCAAGAACCATTGTTGGAATATACCGGATGTAGTGGGTCGTTTGCGTACCCGAATATACCTCACCAGACCAACCATATTACGTAGCATCGATGTCAAAGTCTGCCGTGACTGAATTGCAAAGGGTCGTGTATCTCTTGGGTATGACGATTCGAATACGAAACTGACGATGCATCAGCAGAAGCAGCATGTGATTGTCGTATCTCCATGAGTCACAGAACTTGCTTGAAATGACACGCGATCGTACAGCAAGTGTCAGCCGATGTACTGATATCTCGAACGACTCACTCTGGTATGATCGGGCTTTTGTGTGGCGAATACCGAAGTCGAGAAAAAGCCGACTCACGTCCAGATACGTGCGTATACATCTACGAGGGTGGTACGGACACCCATCGCCGTGACATATAATCGTGCAGTGGAGAAACGCGATGAAGCTGACGACGATTTGCTGAGCCACGCAACCGTCGCAGCATCTTTCAAAAGGAAATGGGCGGTCAGCAAGGAAACACGGGACGCTTGTATTGATACCACATTGAGCTCTTAAAGACTCGTCAGGTGCATCATGCAACGGGCTGCATTCCTGCCGCGTCATGTGAAGCCCAGGTTTCTTCCCGGAGCATAAGACAAGGTAAACATCAGGAGAAGACTTTATTCAGTGGTTTAGAATTATCCTACATAATGCTTATGTAGCTTTTTCCGACCTTACCTTATAGTAAGGTATAGCAAAACGAATTCGATAATTCTAATTACCAGTGCCAGCGAACAGAAGAAGTAGAAGTAGTATCCCTCGGGAGCACTGCAACAAGTCCTAGACGGACGGGAGTGCATCATTTATGCTATGAATCGTGACGAACGGCTTTGCTACCTGTTTACACCCAGAACCTGGACCAGCGTTCGAGAGCACCTCCACGTTGTCCTTTCGCGTCAAATTAATGACCATGTCGCCGACAATTATCTCAATAAACAAACCAGTCACCGCATTACAGACAGCGTAGCTCTTGTCACCAATCACGATGTCGTATTCCATATGGCAGTAACCGCTGTTGGAATTACCCTCACCCATGAATTGTAGTTTCGTTAATTCCTCGAAAAGCGCATTGATCGGCGGAATCGGGTAGGGGCCTGACTCCGAGTCCAAACACACAGAGACCTCCTCCGCGTTCGACGTGACGTTCACAGTGGCGTATCCACCCGTCTGCATGTAGGAGGTGACCGACTTGTCCAGGCCAGACTCATGCTTCTCGTCGAATCTTGCGTAGATATCGTAGAGCGTCTTCCCGCCTTCCAATCCGACTGCTTTGGCTTCCATGGTATAGTTGACATCAGGAGAGGACTTGAACTGCGGCCTGACGAGGATGGAAAGACTTGGCCAATCCGTTGTCGACTCGGCTCGGAGAACTCGAGCGCCATTCTCGCCAAGAAGCGAAGCCTCTGCGGACGAGAGCAGCACCGTGGCGACCGCCGTCCAGCACAGAATAGCCAGTGACATCGTTGTCGTGGGGAGGGGGGAGACAAAGTCGCGTAAGATGTGGGTGGGCGGCTCGAGTCAAATGCAATTATGAAGAAAATCAGGACCGCGGTCCAGGTCATGTACACGGCCAACAATGCCGTCGAAGCCTCCCGATGGTTGTGAATTGTCTATACCTCGCTTTACGACACAACACCAAACAAGCATCCGGATATAACCTGCGAGCGAAGACACACTACATCAGCTGTGGAATCGTGCGCTCTATCCCAGTCGTATATACGGGCAGCCCATCCGTGTTTCTTCTCGGTATCGCGCATCGATGAGTTTGTAGCAGCATTAGGTCACGAATACGGTGTGTCCAACGGTCCTGTCCATGACCTCCCGAAGTCAACGACACGAAGGCTTTGTTTGAGAGCTGTGTTCGAGACTCTACGTGGCGCTCTACTCCACAAACATTGTGTGACTTTCATCGTATGTTTCTCGCAAAGCAAACCTCAAGAGGAGGAGCATCAACAGCGTCTGCTCTTGGATAGCGTCATCAGTGGCTCGCAGGTGGAGCATGGGCGTCAGCTCGCCCAGAATATCCATCCGACGGCTGTTGTCGATTGAACGAGCTGCTACGGCGGTTGAGATTGGACGGTATCCTCGTGCGACAGAGCTCAACGTAAAGTCGCTCGTTTATCCATCGCATCTGCATGAACGTCAGCTTGTCTAATCGGACAGCCTCGTCGTGCGATAGAGCTGCACGTACACTCGCGCATGGTGGAATGCACTTGCTGCACATCTACGGAAGACTATGTTTGCACATCACATTATTACTCCCCGTTCCCCTCAACTCGCCCACGCCACACTGCGACAACAGCGTCCGCATTCTCGCATGTTCCTTGACCACGTACGTCTCGTAGTGTTGTGACGATCGTCCGCGTTCTTGCATGCTCCTTGACCACGTACGTCCCGTAGTGTTGTGACGATCGTCCGCAGGAGCTCAGTGCAAGCTCGACTTAAGGGAGTACTGTCCAGACGAGGCTACAATCGCTCGTCCGACTGAACGTCGTCGTTTCAGTCGATGCAGACCGAGTAGCCGAGCCACCCTTCGGCTCGAGCTTATCCGACTCAACTGTGTTAGTCCACATAGCGGAGTCCCAATGTTGTACTTGGTGTTGCCGTTGTTGGCCTGTGTTAGTACAGACATCGAGGTTCAATGCTGTACTGGGTGCTGCCGTCGTTGGTCACTAGAGCTAGGCTTTGTCGCGGCTAGACTACAGCCTGTGAAAGCGATGATAGTCACACTCGTCCCTCATGGTAGGCTCAAGTACCTCCTTAGAGGAGTGCATCGTCTAGGTGGCATCGACACATGGTGTTTGCACGGGGCTGTGCCTGCTTCCGAGAACCGTGAAGTGGCGGACTTGCTGCAATAGATCAGTAACCAAGAATCAGATGTGCGAACGCACACGGAACTGGCGACAAGGAGTGACTGTATCGAGAAGCAGGAATTCGACCGGACCACATTGAACGAGACCGCCTTCGTGGCATCTTGTACACTATACATGCATCACAAAGAAAGTCGAGGAGCCTCAATTTCAAGCCGCACGATACAAAGTGCATGATGCAGTAGTACGGCTGTAGCGATGAGCTCTGCTACCACTTCAAGTGCAGTGCGTGCTTCATTATCGGCATGACGTGAAGATAATGCAACACTGCGTGCATCACACGGATTTACCTATAACCGTCTTGACACGTCTCCATTGGTGATGACGGGTCTTTTGTTGTACCTGGAGCAGCAGCGAGCTGCTCACCCTTGTTGCAACGTCTTCTACCAGCTCAATCGTCCAACTTGCATCTGTTTTGTGCATGAGTGCTGCATGTAGCGTCGTGCCCATAGTCAGACTTCGGCTTTATTATCATCACAAACTGCGACATCGTGCGTTCTCTCTCTTGGTGTTGAAGCTACAACTTTGCGTGCAAAAGTTCTTACGAGCTGTGTCCGCACCAAACGATCAGGTCACAATTGCCACCTCCCTCCGAAGCAGCAGTTTCGATAACAACGAAAGTGTTGGCAGTCCAGTGGGACCTGGCTCCACTGCAGACTGCGCATAAGTCTTGATGCAAAATAGCACAATCGAGAAGTATGCTTCGATGTCGCCACCGCTCGGCTGGGCATGCGTTGGTGGACCTCACTTCGCGCGTCTGCACTCTAAAACGAAATGGAGGTGGAATCCGTCCATGTTGGCAGTTGCTGCAAAGGTACAGGGTCGGCAGCTTTTTGTGCCAGTGACACTCACTCGCCCATTACATCGTGCAACAGTATCGAGAAAGATGCAGACGTTCCGTTGCGCCAAAGCGCTTTAGCTACGCATTCTCTCGTGTTCACCTGCGAGCGTCTCAGCTGCTCTTTAGTTTGCTGTCAGTCATTTCAACAGATGTGTAAGCGATTCTTCTGTAGCACAAGCTGTACGACCCTTAGCATAGCTGAAAGAACTGTGTGAAGCAACTTGACAGGAAAGGACCGGTTCGTCGTCGATGGCTGCGATTATCTCGGATTTTGGCGTCCGTAACGCTCGAAGAGACGCGATACACACGCATCTTTGCCAGAAATGAGCCGCTGATAAGTGATTCGTGGTCTTTGACGCCTGTATGCAAACGCCGACGACCGCTTGGCATGGAGTGACTGCAACGGGGTGAGCCCGTTATATAAAAATTGATACGGATGTATCAATTTTTGAATATTACCTTTTTAGATAATATCCAATTGACATTACTCGAGAAGACGTAATGTCGGCAGAATATTACCCCCGAGAGTAATATACGTAATTTGTAACGGGGCACACCCATGCGTGAACTTAACACAAGGGTATCGGTGCCCCGACAGACGTACACAAGGCAAGCGAGGAAGCGTAGGTAGGGTAAAAGCAGAACTTTTATATTAATATAATCAAGTCTTTATTCTACCGTCTCTCTGTTTGACTTAACTTAATTATGTTAATATAACTGAGTGTATGGTGACGTCTCGTCACCACTCATTGCGCGCGTCTTGCGGCGATTGGTAGTTTGATATCATCAAGATATCAACCAATGAACAGACCCTTTGGTCGACCCTTCAACATCACCACTTTGGTAATATTGTTAAAAGAATATTCAACATAATATTCTTTGTTGTCACTTTCTTTAAAGTGACAATTCCATGAAACGGGCTGCCCCGTTACATGGTTGCTTCACTTCTTGGTTGATGTAGACGCTACATCAACTAAAATAACCATCAATCGCTTCTGGACGCGCGCAATGGGTGGCGAGCAAGAAACTTACATAGTAGATTGCAGTTTAATATAGTTAGATCGCGACAAAGATGGTTTATTAAAGAAACCTAACTATGTTATATCCAGTTCTACTTTTTCCCTTAGGCATAGCTTTCTAGTTCTGTCGACTTCCTCGCGCTTCCTCACGCCACGTGTACGTGACGTAACGAGTACCTAGCCTTGTGTTCGGTTAACACAAGGTCTTACCAGTCATCTGATAAGATCGTGCCCCGTTACAATGAATAGGTTGTCGCTAAAGGAGAAGGTGTGACGTTAATCTCCGATATGTAAGCGAACTACCGCGCGCGCCCTCACCGCTGCAGCAATTGCACGCATGAACTTTGGAAAGAAGCGAGACGCGACACACCTCAGCCACAAATAGCAACATATTATGTGCTTTCGGTTCTTGACTTATACTATTCAAGATCTTGCACCATAATCACATATTGTCCAGGCTAGCATAGGCGGTGTACGAGGAGAGACTTGTAGAGGAGCTACACAGATCGTTAAGTCAGTGGAAGACTGTAACGCTTAACGAGGAGCTTAAGGTTCAATGAACCCGACTCAAAGAGTCAAACAGCTCAGAGAGCTTTAGGTTTGGTTCAGAGAACATGACTTAAAGATCTATCAAGCTCAGAGAGCTTACGGTCCCTGTTCCAGGGGGACCAAAAGATTCAGAGAATCACAGCCCAGAGTGCACTAGGAGTAGATGCCTTAACAAGGCGTTGCTAAACTCTTGAACGATCGTAAGGCGCCTCAGAGAGGCACGTGTCAATCGGATCAAAATGGGAACTGAACTCCATTTCTTCTTTTAACCTAAAAGAACACCTTGGAACAACGTAATTAACCTCCTCACTAATGTCTTGAATAAAAACTCTTAAAATATCTCGTGATCAATGGTTGACAGACATCAGTCTTCAACAATTGATACTGTGTTCTAATATCACTTTAAAGAAGATCCCATCCCTTGTGTGCACCACACCTATTGTCGACTACCAGCCGACGTGTAACCCCGTTGCAGGAACGCTTAACGACTTGGGTATTCGAATGTGAGTCACGGTGTGACGATGTTAAAATCAAGATGGTAACTGTGATGGGTGCGGCAGAGACAGAGAAATCGCCGCGTGCGCTTGAACCCAAATGATCCCTGGATTAAAATGTCTTAGGAGAGGCGCTGAAACTAATATATTTAAATAAAAAGTTCTATCGCTCGATCTATTACAAAACCCTCGACGCCCCCTAAGTTCCCTCTGGGGACCAAAGCGGATCGTGCTGCAAACTGTAATTCGTAGGACATTATTGTTTGGGTCAAATCCGAAAATTAATTTATCCTAGGCCACTGTAGTGAATACAAGAAATAATAGTCGAAGGTGAAAAGACCAAGAAAGTAGTATCCAAAATTAAGCAACGCGATCGCGCCAAGAAAGTAGCGGATCGTTCGTAAAAATACAATCCGGGCGGAGCTAGACCCGGCATTGTCCAACTACACATTACAACGCACACTGCTCGCTTCATGTGATTACCGAACATGAACGATTCTCTACCGATAAAACTTAAAATGTTGCGGATGTAACGGGGCATCCCGTTACATGGAAATTGTCATTTGAGAGATAATGACATTAAAGAATATTATGTTGAATATTCTTTTAACAATATCACCGAAGTGGTGATATTGATGGGTCGACCAAAGAGTCTGCTCATTGGTTGATATCATTGACGATATCAACCCACCAATCGCCGCAAGACGCGCGCAATGAGTGGTGAGCAGACGTCGTCATACATTCAGTTAGATTAGTATAGATAAGATAAGTCAAAGGGAGAGAAAGTGGTAAAGACTTAATTATATCAATATAACGGTTCTACTTTTCCCTAAGACAGTGTTGCCTCTGTCTTACCTACCGCTTCCTCGGTTGTCTCGTGTACGCTTGTCGGTGCACGATACCCTTGCGTTAAGTTCACGCAAGGGTGTGCCCCATTACACCTGGTAGCACTTAGTAGTCCTTCCAGCGACCACCTCCACATCATCCACCATGAACATGATGGATGAGGAGGAGAGCTATCACACCACGCGTGAAGGATTTAACCATTTAGGTGACATCGAATGGAGGGCGGTAGAACGAATGAATTCTACCGTTGGCGAGTTCGCCATTAGCGCAATGTTGGAGTCTCTCAACAGAGACCAACAACATGCCGCTATAGCCAAGTTAATCCAAAATGAACTTGTCACCGAGAGGGATAAAGTAGCCTTGCTTCACCAGCAAGGCTCTCAACAAGCCGAGCAGTTG